>CM022297.1:91476298-91488241 GCA_011799875.1 Thinopyrum elongatum
AATTCACCCCCAAAAAAAAAGCCCCCCCCTGTGGACCGCCTTTATCTTTCAAAAAAAAAGAAATGATAGAAATGTCAAAAAAATAAAAGAAAATAAGATTCCCATGTGATATGTGGTCTAGTTGTTAGCAAAATTTACAAACCTGAATTTCGACTTTTTTCAATCCCTCTCGAGAATTTGTAAATTGGCATAACTTTTGCATACTAACCTCCAATGAAAAATTTTTTTATATGCAAAAATCATCGACTCGAAAAGTATTATTGTGGCCATGAAAATCACCACTGCACCCCGAGGTGGACCGCCTTTTCATTTAAAAAAAAATAAGAAATGATAGAAATGTCAAAAATAAAGAAAAAAAATAATATTCCCCATGTGTGGAGTGGTCTAGTTGTTAGCAAAATTTACAAACAGGGTGAAATTTTTCGACTTTTTCATTCGAGAATTGCTTAAATTTGTAAAAAGGGCATAACGTTTTTGCATACGAACGTCCGATGAAAAAGTTTTTTATATGAAAAATCATCTACTCGAAAAAGTTATGACAAAAAAATTTACTCAAATGCACCCCCCCTGCATGGACCCCGCCTTTTCAATTTCAAAAAAATAAAGGAAAATGAGAGAATTCACAAAAAAATTAAAATAAAAAAGATTCCCATGTGATATGTGGTCTGTTGTTGCAAAAATTACAAACATGAATTTTCGACTTTTTTCCAATCTTCGAGAATTTTAAAAATGGGCATAACTTTTGATCACTCCGATGAAAAACGTTTTATTTATATGAAAATCATCTACCGAAAAGTAGTGGCACAAAATTGCACCAAATGCACCCCTGTGGACCGCCTTTTCAATTTAAAAAAATAAAGAAAATGATGAAATGTCAAACAAATAAAAGGAAAGTAAGATTCATTGTGTATGTGGCTCTAGTTTAGCAAAAATTTTACAACTGAAATAAATTTTTGACTTTTTTGCAAAGAAATCTCTTCGAGAATTTCTCTACAACGGGCCATAAGCTTTTGAATAAAACACGATTAATAATATTCTTGGGAAAAAAAGTTTTTTTTTTATAGAAAATCATTCTTATACTCGAAAAAAGTTATGGACCAAAAAATGCACCAAATGACCCCCCCACTGGTGACCGCCTTTTCAATTGAAAAAAAAAAGAGAAAATGTCTAGAAAAAAAAATAAAAGAAACATAGATTCCCATGTGATATTGTGGTTCAGTTGTTAGCAAAATTTACAAACATGATTTTCACTTCTTTTTGCAAAATCTCCTCGAGAATTTTAAAATGGGCAATACCTTTTTGGTCATTACAGAACTCCGATGAAACAAGTTTTATATGAAAATCATCTACGAAAAGTTCATGGCCAAAAAAAATTCACCAAATGAATCCCCCCTGTAGGACCGCCTTTTTCCAATTTAAAAAAACAAAAGAAAATGATTAGAAATGTCAAAAAAATAAAGAAAATAAATTCCCATGTATATGTGGTCTAGTTGTTAGCAAAATTTACAAACATGAATTTTTCGACCTTTTTTTTGCAAAATCTCCTCAAGAATTTGTAAATGGGCATAAATTTTTACATACGAACTCTGAATGAATTTTTTATATGAAAAATATCTACTCGAAAAGTGAATGGCCCAAAAAATTCACCAAATGAATCCCCACCCGTGTGGACCGCCTTTTCAATTTCAGAAAAATCAAATAAAAGAAAAATAATGTTTAAAGAAATGTCAAAAAATAAAGAAATCAGGTATCCATATGTGATATGTTGGTCTTAGATTGTTAGCAAAATTTACAAACCAGAATTTTCGTTTTTTGCAAAGCTCTCGAGAATTTTGTAAAATGGGCATAACTTTTTGCTACGAACTCCGATGAAATTTTTTAATGACAACACATCTACCGAAAGTTATGGCCAAAAAATTCACCAAATGCAACCCCACCCCCCTGTGGACCGCCTTTTCAAATTTGAAAAAAAATAAGAAAATGATAGAAATGTCAAAAAAATAAAAGAAATAAGATTCCAGTGTGAGATGTGGTCTAGTTGTTAGCAAAATTTACAAACATTGAAATTTTGGCGACTTTTTTGCAAAATCTCTCGAGAATTATAAAAATGGCATAACTTTTGCATACAACTCCAAGAAAAAGTTTTTTATATGAAAAAATCATCGACTCCTGAAAAGTTTATGGCCAAAGAAAGAAATCAAAAAATGTTCACCCAATGCACCCCGCTGTGGACCGCCTTTTCAATTTAACAAAAAATAAAAGAAAATGATAGAAATGTCAAAAAAAATAAAAGAAATAAATTTCCAGTGATATGGTGGTCTAGTGTGTTAGCAAAATTTCAAACTGAATTTTCCCTTTTTTTGCAAAATCTCTCGAGATTTGTTAAATGGGCATAACTTTTGCAATACGAACTCTAACAACGATGAAAAAGTTTTTTATATGAAGAAAATCATCTGCTACTCGCAAAAGTATGGCCAGAAAATCAAACAACCAAATGGCACCAACCCCCGTGGACCGCCTTTTCAATTTCAAAAAAAAATAAAAAGAAAATGATAGAAATGTAAAAATGTAAAAAAAATAAAAAGAAAATAAGATTTCCTATGTTCTGTGGTCTAGTTAGTTGTTGAGCAAAATTTTGGCCATAATTTTCGAGTAGATGATTTTTCATCTAAAAAGAATTTCATCGGAGTTCGTATGCAAAAGTTATGCCCATTTTACAAATTCTCGAGAGATTTTGCAAAAAAATCGAAAATTCATGTTTGTAAATTTTGCTAACATCTAGACCACATATCACATGGGAATCCTATTTTCTTTTATTTTTTTGACATTTTTATCATTTTCTTTTATTTATTTTTTGAAATTGAAAAGGCGGTCCACCGGGTGGGGTGCATTTGGTGAATTTTTTGGCCATCACTTTTTGAGTAGATAATTTTTCATATAAAAAAATTCATCGGAGTTCGTATGCAAAAGTTATGCCCATTTTACAAATTCTTGAGAGATTTTGCAAAAAAGGTCAAAAATTCATGTTTGTAAATTTTGCTAACAACTAGACCACATATCACATGGGAATTTTATTTTCTTTTATTTTTTTGACATTTCTATCATTTTCTTTTATTTTTTTAAAATTGAAAAGGCGGTCCACAGGGGGGTGCATTTGGTGAATTTTTTGGCCGTAACTTTTCGAGTAGATGATTTTTCATATAAAAACTTTTTCATCGGAGTTTGTATGCAAAAGTTATGCCCATTTTACAAATTCTCGAGAGATTTTGCAAAAAAGTCGAAAATTCATGTTTGCAAATTTTGCTAACAACTTGACCACATATCACATGGGAATCTTATTTTCTTTTATTTTTTTGACATTTCTATCATTTTTTTTAATTGAAAAGGCGATCCATAGGGGGGGTGCATTTGGTGATTTTTTTGGCAATAACTTTTCGAGTAGATGATTTTTCATATAAAAAACTTTTTTATCGGAGTTCGTATGCAAAAGTTATGCCCGTTTTAGAAATTCTTGAGAGATTCTGCAAAAAAGTCAAAAATTCATGTTTGTAAATTTTGCTAACAACTAGGCCACATATCACATGGGAATCTTATTTTCTTTTATTTTTTTGACATTTCTATCATTTTCTTTTATTATTTTTTAAATTGAAAAGGCGGTCCAAGGGGGTGCATTTGGTCAATTTTTTGGCCATAACTTTTCGAGTAGATGATTTTTCATATAAATAAAGTTTTCATCCGTATGCAAAGTTATGCCTATTTTACAAATTCTCGAGAGATTTTGCAAAAAGTCGAAAATTCATGTTTGTAAATTTTGCTAACAACTAGACCACATATCACATGGGAATCTTATTTTCTTTTATTTTTTTTGACATTTCTATCATTTTCCTTTATTTTTTTTGAAATTGAAAAGGCGGTCCACAGGGGGGGGTGCATTTGGTTAATTTTTTGGCAATAACTTTTCGAGTAGATGATTTTTCATATAAAAAACTTTTTCATCGGAGTTCGTATGCAAAAGTTATGCCCATTTTACAAATTCTCGAGAGATTTTGCAAAAAAGTCGAAAATTCCTGTTTGTAAATTTTGCTAACAACTAGACCACATATCACATGGGAATCTTTTTTCTTTTATTTTTTTGACATTTCTATCATTTCTTTCTTTTTTTTTTGAAATTGAAAAGGGCGTCACAGGGGGGGCATTTGGTGAATTTGTTGCCATAACTTTTCGAGTAGATGATTTTTCATATAAAAAACTTTTTTTCATCGGAGTTCGTATGCAAAGTTATGCCCATTTATAAAATTCTCGAGAGATTTTGCAAAAAGTCGAAAATTCATGTTTTGTAAATTTTGCTACACAACTAGACCCATATCACATGGGAATCTTATTTTCTTTTATTTTTTTGACATTTCTATCATTTTCTTTATTTTTTTTAAATTGAAAAGGCTTCCATGGGGGTGGGTGCATTTGGTGAATTTTTTGGCCCATACTTTTCGAGTAGATGATTTTTCATATAAAAACTTTTTTCGAGTTCGTATGCAAAAGTTATGCCCATTTTACAAATTCTCGAGAGATTTTTGCAAAAAAGTCGAAAATTCTGTTTGTAAATTTTGCTAACACTAGACCACATATCACATGGATCTTATTTTCTTTTATTTTTTTGACATTTCTACATTTTCTTTTATTTTTTTGAAATTGAAAGGCGGTCCATGGGGGGGTGGGTGCATTTGGTAATTTTTTGCCCATTACTTTTCGAGTAGATGATTTTTCATATAAAAAACTTTTTCATCGAGTTCGTATGCAAAAGTTATGCCCATTTTACAAATTCTCGAGAGATTTTGCAAAAAAGTCGAAAATTCCTGTTTGTAAATTTTGCTAAACTAGACCACATATCACATGGGAATCTATTTTCTTTATTTTTTTGACATTTCTATCATTTCTTTTATTTTTTTGAAATGGAAAAGGCGGTCCACAGGGGGGGGGCGTTTGGTGAATTTTTGGCCATAACTTTTCGAGTAGATATTTTTTCATTAAAAACTTTTTCATCGGAGTTCGTATGCAAAAGTTATGCCCATTTTACAAATTCTCGAGAGATTTTGCAAAAAAGTCGAAAATTCATGTTTGTAAATTTTGCTAACAACTAGACCACATATCACATGGGAATCTTATTTTCTTTTATTTTTTTGACATTTCTATCATTTTCTTTTATTTTTTTTCAAATTGAAAAGGCGGTCCATGGGGGGTGGGTGCATTTGGTGAATTTTTTGGCCATAACTTTTCGAGTAGATGATTTTTCATATAAAAAACTTTTTCATCGGAGTTCGTATGCAAAAGTTATGCCCATTTTACAAATTCTCGAGAGATTTTGCAAAAAAGTCGAAAATTCATGTTTGTAAATTTTGCTAACAACTAGACCACATATCACATGGGAATCTTATTTTCTTTTATTTTTTTGACATTTCTATCATTTTCTTTTATTTTTTTGAAATTGAAAAGGCGGTCCACCTGGGGGGTGCATTTGGTGAATTTTCTGGCCATAACTTTTCGAGTCGATGATTTTTCATATAAAAAACTTTTTCATTGGAGTTCGTATGCAAAAGTTATGCCCATTTTACAAATTCTCGAGAGATTTTGCAAAAAAGTCGAAAATTCATGTTTGTAAATTTTGCTAACAACTAGACCACATATCACATGGGAATCTTATTTTCTTTTATTTTTTTGACATTTCTATCATTTTCTTTTATTTTTTTGAAATTGAAAAGGCGGTCCACTTGGGGGGTGCATTTGGTGAATTTTTTGGCCATAACTTTTCGAGTAGATGATTTTTCATATAAAAAACTTTTTCATCGGAGTTCGTATCAAAAGTTATGCCTATTTTACAAATTCTCGAGGGATTTTGCAAAAAAGTCAAAAATTCATGTTTGTAAATTTTGCTAACAACTAGACCACATATCACATGGGAATCTTATTTTATTTTTTTGACATTTCTATCATTTTCTTTTATTTTATTTTAAATTGAAAAGGCGGTCCTCGGGGGGGGGTGCATTTGGTGAATTTTTTGGCCATAACTTTTCGAGTAGATGATTTTTCATATAAAATTTTTCATCGGAGTTCGTATGCAAAAGTTATGCCCATTTTACAAATTCTCGAGAGATTTTGCAAAAAAGTCGAAAATTCATGTTTGTAAATTTTGCTAACAACTAGACCACATATCACATGGGAATCTTATTTTTTTTTATTTTTTGACATTTCTATCATTTTCTTTTATTTTTTTTGAAATTGTAAAGGCGATCCACGGGGGGGGGGGTGCATTTGGTGAATTTTTTGGCGATAACTTTTCGAGTAGATGATTTTTCATATAAAAAACTTTTTCGTCGGAGTTCGGATCAAAAGTTATGCCCATTTTACAAATTCTCGAGAGATTTTGCAAAAAAGTCAAAAATTCATGTTTGTAAATTTTGCTAACAACTAGACCACATATCACATGGGAATCTTATTTTCTTTTATTTTTTTTGACATTTCTATCATTTTTTTTTTTTTGAAATGAAAAGGGCGTCCACTGGGGGGGTCATTTGGTGAATTTTTTGGCCATTACTTTTCGAGTAGATGATTTTTCATTAAAAAAACTTTTCATGGAGTTCGTATGCAAAGTTATGCCCATTTTACAAATTCTCAAGAGATTTAGCAAAAAAGTCGAAAATTCAGTTTGTAAATTTTGCTAACAACTGACCACATATCACATGGGAATCTTATTTTCTTTTATTTTTTGTACATTTCTATCATTTCCTTTATTTTTTTGAAATTGAAAAGGCGGTCCACGGGGGGGTGCATTTGGTGAATTTTTTGGCCACCTCAGTAAAGTTAGTAATGGCGCACCTTTACAAGTGCGCCATTACTATGTCAACTACTAATGGTGCACCTATACAAAAGTTTGCCCATTACTATGTCCAGGATTGGGTCAAAACCTTGGTAAACATAGTAATGACGCACTTTCTCCTGGTGCCCATACTGTTAGGTTACTAGAGCAGCACCTACACATGGTGCGCCATTACTATTTTTTATGGCGCACCACGTGTACAGTGCGCCATTAGTGTCCATATTATCTATAGCGTTTTCTAGTATGAGGGATTAGTGGGGGAATCAAATTTCTCTCGTGGAAGTGTGAGATCCGGGCCTTCTCAACCATCCCTAGAAATCAACAGTTGATTGGCTAAGGAGAGAGATCGGGCAAAAATGAGACTTTGGAGCAATAATGGAGCTTGGGGGAAAAGAGGTGGATCTTCTTGAGGAAGAAGACCTCCTTAGATGGGAATCAATCCAAACGTTATCCCACAACTCAGCCCGCAAAGAGTGGTACTACCGCCCATGGGAGCGGTCTAACCGCACAGGCAGTGTACTCCACTTGGCCCAGCGGTAGTACCGCTGGGCTGCGCACAGAGAGTAGATAAAGGGGTAGGAGAGAGAGAGGCCCTCGAGCGGTACTAGTAGCGGTGGTAGGAACGTACTTACCGCTTGTAAGCGGTACTACGGCGCCTACTACTGCTACTATTGCCGCCCAACCCGACACGAGACGCGCGGTCTCGAATACGAGTGCGTACCAGCACGGAACTGGAGCCGTACTGCGCTGGATGCCACGAGTCGGTACACCGCTGTGAAACAGGCGTTACTACTCGCTTGAGGCTATCAGCGGTACTTCTCTGCCGGCCCGGCAGTACTACCGCGGCTCCGCCAAGTGCCACTTCCGTGATAACGGATACTCCAAGGAAGAGGGTAGAGCGCAGGGGGTGCGAGAAAGATGTGTATGTGTTGATTCGCCCTAGCCTTTCCGATACGGACCCCCTCTTGATAGTACGGTGTCCCTACGACTCAAGTCACCAAAATCGAAAACGAAAGAGACTACACTTTCTTCACCTTGAGCTCCGAGGGGAAAGAATCTCTCGTGGCCAATGAATGAATATCTGAAATGCTCAATGCACACGATTAGTCCGCAAATGTATTGTCATCAATCACCCAAAACCACTTAGAGAGAGACATGCCCTAACAGCTTCCCCACTCCGCTTATCACATACGGTCCTTAATGGTTTCCCCATGGACGCAAGCCAGATATGGGTTTACCTGAACTCCCCTATCAATTTGCAAAGACTAGGAATTGAGATTTTACTGTCACCTCAGATTACCTCAATATCCTAATCCGTAAAGCGACAATAGTTCCCCCACACGCGAATCACGGCAAAAGTGCGAGCGAGGTCTCCTCTAAACTCATGAGAATATATACTAACTAGAACATGAATAGAGCATATTGGATCACATGGAAATCATAATAATTCTAATCATAAAGTATTTCATCCGTATCCCCCGAGAACAAGTACAACTACTTAAACATAAAGGAGAGGGTCAAGTTACAAGCCGGCATCGAGCCGGTGAAGGGACAAAGCATGGTGTGATGATGATGGCGGCGGCGGCACGATGAAGATGGTGATGTTGGCGTCGGCGCAGTGGAGCGGGCACCGGCCCGAAGGCTGATGCTCACGGTGGTGGAGCCTCCTCTTCTTCCCCTGGTCTTGTCCCTTCCTCTATGGTGGTGGATGGAATAACATGGAAGATGATATGGACTGTTTGATGATGAATGAGATTGTGGAGGCGGCGCTAGGTTGAATATGATATATAAGGCGCCTCCCTAGCCTCCTAGCTTGATGGGTTTGCATCCAAGGGCTCTAGATGAGCTAAATCCTCTCCCAATCTTCCTTTACGAGTCAAGGATCTCATGGGGTCAGGGAACGAAATCAGTGAAGAACCACGTCTGAAGGGTAACTTTTGGAACTGTGTGGATGTCATACAACTATCCATACGACCATGGATGGTCGTATGATACCTGTCTTCTTTTATGTCCCTCCGTGTGTTTCAACCGCCATTTCTTCATATGAACTTTGATTTCGACATTCCTGGGCTCGTTGGATTCACGAGAACAACTTCATCCATTTTGGTGTTAGATCTTTATTTTGAGAACTTTGGAAAAATGACTTCTTCCGACCTCTGAAATGGCCAAGTCTGGCCCCTAGGTGTGTCCGGATTGAACCCGTCCTGGTCTTTTCATCGTGCTTGGTCATAGGTTGCTCCAAAACACCTATAGACACAAGAAACAAAGAGAACTAATAAAAAACCAAAAAATACTGAATGTCAATGCCTCACAGGTAAGAGTAAAAACCGTTAAACATGCATTGAACACTATTTGGTTCACTGGGACATAATATATGATGGGAACATGCAACAAATGAGCTCTAAAAATACGTAAAATATAGATCCATCACCGCGCTAAACCAACCCGCCGACCTCTGGAACATACACTCCCACTCCCCCCTTTGACATCATATATGAAAGGAAAATATTTAACAAAGGGAAGCCAAAGTTCCATGACATTTCACGGTTCTCAGGAACCCACCCACTTGAAGTCAAGAAAGTACAAAAGAAAAGACTCATGAGTGTTAGGAAACCAACCAACCCCACCAGGGGTCTTTCCCTTTGCCAAGATGAAGGCTGGTGGGCATGCCTAACAGGCCGCCTATATATCCGACTTGGTGCTCTAATTGTACACATAAGTCTATTTTCTACTGATATCTAATCTAAATAACAAAGAGAAGAGTTGTACCCTACATAGTGTCTACTTTATTCTCTCTTATGCTTTTCATCTCTCTTTGACCATGTTCCATGATAGTTGAACAATGAGAAATCTTAACATTTAACTTGTGAGTACCAATAAAAAAACTTAAACTACCTTCTATGTAGATATGGCATGCACGGGTAGATACAACAAAATTAGCAGAGTTCCAACAATTATGGATTAGTTAGTTGTCAACCGATCATAGAAGGAAGACCACAATTTATACAGGAATGGAGCTAGGAATTTTGTGAAAGGGGCCGATGAAACATATTAAGGCAAAGAAGGGGGCATATGTATAAGTTTAGAAGCTAACACCCAAGTATCTAGGGGTGGTTTGAGAAAAAGTTTCAGCATGGGGAAGGATGGGGGGAGCAGCCCCCCAACTCGCCCTGTTGCTTGCATCACTAAATATAGACCCTCACAAATATGTATGTCACCAAAAAAATTCCATAGGTACTTAGATCTGTATTTCATGTTGTGGTTTAAGCCACTCCATTTATTATGCGAAAGGGTTTAGGCCACGCTGGAGTTTCTCGAATATATGAAACATGGGTCTATATTGATAGATAATAAGATATAATCATTTGGTGTCTTGTGGAAAAAAGAGAGAAGTATAAATAAATAACATTTCATATTCATTTATGTCCGTTTTGGTGTGTAAGGCAAATGGTCAAACATTTTGGCGGAATCTGAAAGGTTTATAACATGTGAATTTCCGGCAGATTTGGCACTTAAACTGGTATCCATAAAAAATGGAGGAACGATCCACTAGCTTTTGCCCCCCCGCCGAATCTAAGACTATTTTAGAATATTTCAATATGAGCACATATGAAGTGAAATTTGTGAATAACACCTAAAACACATTTATATACATCTAATTTAGAAAAATATTAGAACATCTTATCACAAAACGAGGGAGTAAGTATATTAGAAAGAAAAAACTAGCACTGCTGTACTTTAGGGAGTGAGCCTAGCTCACACTGGTTGGGGGAGTGGATGTACAAACCCAACACCTGGGTTCAAATCCTCATGGAGGCGAATTTTAGGTTCCTATTTATTCTTGAGGTCAGAATTTCCTGGTACTCACGCATTTATTGAGGACTAGGCTCGGTGCGTACGAGATTAAAAAATCTAGTACTCATACTTAAAAGGCATATGCATCCCTAGTTGTGCAGAGGCCGGGGAAGTGAAATTCTCTCCCAATTTAAGGTCCCGACCCGACTCCCGACCCTCGTGTCGCCAACCCTGGCGACACGGGGAGATCGCGCGCCCGCGCCCTAGCCTCCTCTCACTACTAGGGAAATGCTTATAGGTAGGACATCAGTAGTAGCGCTGGAAAAAAGCACGCGCTCCTGCAATTAGCAGTAGCGCTGGTTCGGGGCAGCGCTACAAGTAATGCTTTAGCAGTAGCGCTGGAAATGGAAAAAGCGCTACTACTAAGTGGGGCCCAACGAGCCCACCGACGCTAGCTGTATTAGCAGCGCTGTCCAAAAAACAAAGCGCTACTACTAATAGCAGTAGCAGTAGCGCTTTATTTGGCAGCACCGCTACTGCTAACGGCCCCCACTTAATAGTAGCGCTTTTCCTGGAAAGGCTACTACTAAGTACCATAGCAGCAGCGCTTCTAGAAACAGCGCTACTACTAGTTGCGGCTGGTGCCACCTTTTCACCCCCTCTCCCCCTCCTCCCCCCTTTGCCATCTTTCCCCTCTCCCTCTTAAGTTAGTTTCCTCCACCATTGTTGCCCTTCTTCTCTCTTCCTCTCCTCCTACTCTCTTCTTCTCTCCCATTAATGCCCCCCCTCCACATAATCAACTCTCCTCCATAAATGGCCTTCTCATCTCTATCTAGCTACCTCATTTATTTGGCTCTCCCTCCATTCCATAGATATAGATCTAGCTAGCTCATCTCTCTCCCTCTCCATTAGTTAGCTAGAGTCATCTCTCCTCCCCAACAACTAGATCTAGCTAGCTATTTAGCCATCCACACTTTCGATCCCTATAGGTAGCGAAAGGCCTCATCTAACCATGCTCCGCTCTCTCAGGAGATAGGTGAGTAAAAAGTTGTGCATTTCAAGAATGGGAATATGTTGTTTGGGATATGGAGAGATTTTGTGCGAGTGACATGCCCCCGAGTTGCTTATGTTTTGCTGAAATGTTTGATTTATTTCCGTTTCAGAATTCGACAAACTCGATAGTCCTATTTTTAGGCAAGGTAATGCCAAATTTTTAATGACTTTGATGCATGCATGCATTTTGTTTATAACCCTTTTGCTTGTTATACTGTGCAGTC